>BMAU01021277.1:0-7500 GCA_019973935.1 Trichonephila clavipes | reverse complement strand
TATGATAAAAAGTATTAGGACTTTATCTCTTCCTGTTCCCACCAGATCTGAAAATTTTAATCTGTTCTTCCAATCATTAGAACGCGCATTTTTAACCAAGAAAATAAATGACGAATATAAATCTGAAATTTTAATATATCTTCTGGGCTAAAGAGCTCATAATGTCTTATTGTATATTAAAGAAGAGGAATTAAATGACTATGAAAAACTAAAATCTATAGTACTCAGAGAATTCAATTAACCCCTCGCGAGTGTTTAAACTCATTTAAAAATGCTGTAAAATCATCAGGCGAGACATACATCCAATTTGCTGCAAGAGTGACGGCAAACTTCCAATATTATTGTTCGTTAAGAAAAGTTAATTTCTTTGAATCTCTATGTGATCTTATAATTTCTTATAAATTATTTGAAACTTTAAATAAGGAAACTGCAACTCATATTGGCATTCGAGAAGCAGAAGATTGGTTCAGGCCTATTGATTTAGCTAAAGAGTGCGATATTTATATTTCTTCTAGAAGCGGATCACATAAAGAAATTCCTATTACTTATGGATATACCGCAGACCCCTTTAAAAATAAATCACAAAACTTTAAACCAAAGATTAAAGAGAACTATCCCCAATATCTTGAAAGAGAAAATAAAAATTGCTTTATATGTGGTGATTCATCTCATTATGCAAGAGACTGTGAGAAGCGTTTTAAACCTAAAGAATCTAACGACCACATCCATAATAGAATAAACGTGAATACTTTGAAAGTCGAGAGCGAAAAACAAAATAGCGATGAATTTGCAAATCTTCAATACGTAAACATTTTTGGGGAAAATCAGCCCGTAACAGCCTTGATCGATTCAGGTTGCCAGATCCCAGTTTTAAATTCCTTACTAATTAGAGTGCAAACACCTTCCGAAGAAATCATAACATTAAGTTCATGTTTTGGCGAACAGCGAATGGTAGAAGTTAAACCCATAAATATTTCTCTTAATCAACACTCTTCCGGTCTAAGTGTTCGAACGGCAATGTCAGCGACCTTGACCGAAGAAATTATTATACATCCCAGTGTATATTCTGAAATAAAGAAACTAGGCCACGCAAAGAGCGATGTTTTATTGAATGAAAGTAAATCCTCTTTAGGTGCTCATGCTTATGCTTATCCTAATGTTGTTTCTGTTTCAAATGTGATAGAAAACTCTAGTTATGATTTGCCATATGTTAAAAACTTTAATACTAGAAATGATTTGAGTTCTCTAAATAAGGATTATAAATGTAATAAAATTAAGAGTACTAAGTTAAAATTGAGTATTATAAGAGAAAAATGTTCTGATATAGTATTGTGTAAGAAAGTAAATGGTGCCATGAAAACGAGTTCCGTGAACTTCAACGCCCCTTCACCTATGAAGAGTAAATATAGACGGTTTACAATGCTCCGGAAAATCTTCGAGCCCTGGCAGTGGAAACGAAGGAAAAAGGAAATCGTTTTGAACAGACTTCCAGAACTCTACAGAGGAAAACATCGATGCGTTCAACCAAAGATCAACTTGTTAAAAGACGTTCTTATGCCTGTGAAACACAATGTTTTCCTGTGGAACCTTCCGGATGTCGAAGAGGTGCCTTCACATGATGGAGAAACTGTCTGGTTCAGAAGAATTATGATATGTTAAATCTCTATGTATTTGTCGTATAGTCCTTGTCTGTTCCGTCTTTTTTTTTTTGTATGTTTCAGATTCTCCTCTGGTCTCCATGGAAGTACCGCTGCGGACAGCGTACAGTCAGAATGGCCGTTGTGGCATGCAGCCAAAAGCAAAGCCAAGCAGTCTTCGCGCGCATGCGCAGCTAAGTGAAACAAAAACTGAAACGATGAGACGGTGAACTTTTAAGAGAAGCAGCGGAGAGAACGCGAGAGGTGCGCGAGCAGGCGTTACCTTTGCATATCATTGTCAAACTTATCTACCTTTTTAATTAATTTTTGTTTAATGTTAAATAAACCATAAGAAAGACAAAAGTCTTGGACCCCTTGTTGTCTCCCATATATATATATATATATATATATATATATATATATATATATATATTTATATATATATACATACATATATATATATATATATATATATATATATATATATTTATATATATATACATACATATATATATATATATATATATATATATATATATATATTTATATATATATACATACATACATATATATATATATATATATATATATATATATTTATATATATATACATACATACATACATATATATATATATATATATATATATATATATATATATATATATATATATATATATATATATATATATATGTAAAGGGGAAAAAGTGTTTAACGCGAAAATGCTAAATAAAACGGCGAAATATCGTTTAACAAGAACTAATACAATGGTTCCGCCAAACTACTGGGTATTTCCATGCATTTTTCTCTTAACACCAAACATTAATCGCTTAACACGAAAATATTTTCCTTCTAGGAATGAACAAAATAAGAAAAACAGCAACCTCACATGCGAAATTTACGAGCGGTAGGAAATGAAAGAGATGTGTTTTCATATGCTTCGTAAAAGGGGCTAACTCGATTTTAAAATACCTGAAATAGCTTGTGACACAAGCCAATTTTTTTTTTATCTAAGCATCTTTCATCCTCCACCCTTGTTAACATCGCACAAAACACCTCAGCTTTCCTCAATTGGCTTTGGAATTTGGTGACGAGTACATCGCAATGTGTGTAAAAATGAGTGAATTTAATACGCGTTTTTCTGTTTTATAAGAAGTTTTTACAAGCACAATGGCAAAGAGCTCAGTTGGAAAGCAAACTGTCACTTCTCTTTAAATGAAGGTGGAGCTTCTTAAGTCTGTTAATCAAAAACAAAATACGAAATGTGTAAAATTTTACTATTCGTAAATTTTGTATTATATTTCATTAAGTTTTTATGAATGTTTTTTTTTTTCAATGGTTTTTATTAAATACCAGCATATCTGCATATTTATGCAAATAAAATACACTCTAATAAACTTAATTTTATTGTGTATATGTGTGAAAAACCCCTGGGTCTCACCTTGAACACCAAGATTAATTTAAGGCAAAGAACCACTAAGAGCCATTTTGAATAATAATAATATTTATTTATTATTATAATTTTCTCAAAAAATTTCTGATAACATATAATGCTTTTATGTTACGTCCAATAAAGGGATTTACCTTTATAATAAATTAAATTACGAATTATGCAACCAATTAATAATTACGCTCAAGATCAAGTAAGGTCTGCCGAAATAGGAGATCCGAGAAATACACGTACTCGAATTCTTAACTCTCATCAACTTTAACTAATTCACCTAAACTGACGCTTCTTTTAAGCGTAAGTAAATTATATTTACCGTTGGCTATATCAGCTTTCTGGTACTTCCTTATAATCACAGCAATTCTTCTACACTATTCTAATCCTCTAATATTTCGGTTAAAGTTGCTGGCTCAATAGCCTTCCATCATCTACAACGCTATCTCACAACGCTGGACTTAAATACCTTATCTAATTTGAATATCCCGTTCATCTTTTTGGAGTTGATTGGAAATAAACGCGAATTTATATTCCCCAAAAAGATGCCTAAGAAGATTAGTGGAAAGGTTCCGTACAGATTCGTCACATATGTATGCCGTAGGAAAAGGATGAAATTAGGGATTTCAACAAATCCCTAAGGGAAATGGTCAATTCATGCAAGATGCTGAAATAACGTCTCTTTGAGGTCATTTCCCTGGTGTAAGTAAGTGATTTGATAAAATCTCTAAACTGTTTTAGTGAAATGAGAAAATGAACAAGTTAGCATTTGTAGAGCTCTGTTTTCACTTGTTACCACTTCCTCTTACCTCCCCTTCTCCTCGTCCGTCCCAGGCTGCACCGGGTTTCTGACGTGACGCATCAAAACAAAAAATGACTTAAATATCATTTTTTTAGTTTCATTTAGTTATATTCTTTGTATTATTATCTTTCAATTGATATATTACTTTTGCATGCCTGGAAATTAGAAACTGGACAAAACGTCAATTGAAAATTGTAAGCAAATAAATTAGGGGGAATTCGACTACGCCCTTTTTTATAGATAGAAAATCTATTTTAGAAAATGAAATAATATCTGAAAAAAAGGGTGTTACAATCAAAACAGGACATTTCTGAAGTAACACATTTTGATGTACAAGTTTTAAAAAAATGTTTGAAATTCTACTTCAAATATCCTTTTTTAAGGGGACAGTGGATTTCTAAAAACTTTTTTTTAATTATTAAGTAAGAGTAATGAAAATTTATGAGCATATACACTGGAATACAACTAGATCAACTATATCTTTTAAAAAATTTAATTGAATTTTTTTTTTTTAAATTTAAAAAAAAATTAATATATAATTTTTAAATTTTTAAAAAACATTCCATGCGTTAAAATTTTTTTTTTTTTTGATTTCGTCTAACATTATTAATGTTTATTAGTACACGTTACACATAAGTGGGTATTATTTAGCAATTTCATGTGCACCGGTTAATTTTTTAGAAAGGTTTTGTTCATCTGTACTTAATTTTCTGTAAAATAACAGATTTTGTACACTAAAAATGAAATTTAACTATCTAAATGAAGTCAAAATTTTAAATGGATACCCAGATTTATATTTATGTAATCAGTATTCTTCGCGAGAAATGTCAAGCAATTTGCTCAAAAATTGAGACGCATGGAACATTTTAAAAAGTACGTAAATCTGAAAAAACAAAGTTTTGAGAAAAAGTCATTTTAAAAATGTTTTTCCACTTACCTTTCATAATTGTTGTTCTGATATTATTAAGCATCCATTTTATTTAAAAACAGACATATTTATACTAGATTATTTATTTACAAGCATGATTTAAAGAGAGAAAAAAATGATAATAGAATGCATTGGTTTCACGTGGTACAGTTTTGCGGTAAAATGTTTTCAATGTTAGTGCAAATAAATATTAATTTACTGTGAAAACATTTAAAATTTACCAGCACCATATGTTTCCCCTTCTTTTTTAATGTTCTTTGTAATTTTGGATGATTTAGCCCATTTATTGCTTATTCTTTTCTTTCTCCAATCACTAGAATTCGTTTTTCACTCTGCGCTAAACGTCGTTTATCACGTTTATGCGAAATGTCCACAGATACAGAACTTAACTCATTGTGCTCAATAGCTAAACTATTGAAGCAGCCAAAATTATATCCACCTATGGCAGATATAACACCCATTTCAAGTCGCTTTTTAGAAACAAAAGTTTCTTTTGGGCAGTTTTTCCAAATGACACTGTGGATGCTTTCGTTGGCATTCTGAGTTTTGCCCGCACTGCATCTTTCTAAAAACTCATCGTTTACAAGCCTTTGATATACTGGAAGTATTTTTTTTTCCAGAACTTGTTCCGACAGCCTAGTTTTCATCAGTGAATAGGACATAGGGTTCTCATTTTTAGCCAATGCCCTCTGGTAAAAGCACCATGATGTCGAACCAGTAGGGCATTTTACTATGTTTTGGAGTTTTATCTGTTGATGAACAACGAAACAATGAAGCTAAAATTGCGCCTTTCATTTTTCTTACATCTGGCGCATTGTCTTTTTTATAGCTTTTCTATAAAAGTTAGTCAGTTTCACAATGGTGTTTTCTTTGAGGTTGCCCTCTTTCCGCCCACCAATAGTGATATCTTTATTCCGCCACTCTTAAAATTTTATTACGGAGTCCTGTGCCAAGCCTTTTTGCCACATGGTTAATGCATTCTTCTTTCGCAATTTTATGCAGTTACCATACACATTTAATGATGATAAACGTTGGTAGGTCTTGGCATCACCATCTGACAAGATGCTCACATATCGCATACCACAATTTTTAATGGATCTTTTCCATAGAATTTCTGCAGCTTTAACCTCCATGGCATTAGAAGATCCTACATAATTTTCGCTGCATTCTTCTTGGTGGGATTTGTACCATATGGAGTACTCAGCACTATTTTCTCCAAGATCCCTTTTGCGGTAGGGCATTCTGGGCAATATTTGGAAAGGATTTCGTAATCAATAATAAGCCCAGTCAAAATGTCGATAACGATTCCTATCCCGTACAGTGACGAATGTCCCCGTTTCTGCCATGTTCCATCATATGAAACGGTGATGTCTATAACACCATTAGCAGTGCCGAGCAAATCTTCATGGTGTTTTCGGACTACTTTTCGGGAAATTTCAAGAATGTCTTCTTTGAAACTACACTTTTCTTCATACAATTTGTGTAAACATTTTGAGAAAGTTTTCTTATCCATTGCATGAATACCAATAGCCATAGAGAAAGATTCTAATGCTGCATGGCCTTCCCCAATCTTAAGAAAAGCTTCAACGAGCTTTTTATTTGCATCGAAAACATTTTGCTATCATCATCTCGAGGGCTGGAGAATACAGAATTACATATATAAATATTTTTCTGCAGCTTTTACATTTTAGCTCTATTTTTGTAGAAAAACCATAAGCACTGTTACATTCGACATCCAATGAGCACATATCACATTCATCACATTTTGTGTTAGATAAAAGAGCAGAACACATATCATTATTCATCAAAACATATGTACTTTTCTCTCTAGTACAAAAGTTGATGTTAATGTTGAAGGAAACATCTGAAGTTTGTTTTACACTTGCATTCAAATATTGTTCCTTTTCACCAGCATGTGAACCTTCATCACTAATAGAGATTTCAGTATCCATAATAAGTGAATTTTTCAGCAAGCAAAATATCAGAGTTTTTAGCACATATAGTAGAATCAGAATCACTTTGCATGTGATTTTTCACCCATCTCTTTTGTACTTTGGATGCACACAAACTCCTTCTTTTTGATCAACTTTCTTTTTCTAACAACTTGCGTGAATTGATCATCTCCTTATGGCTGATGAAATCCCTAACTTAATCATTTCCCTGCGACGTATATATATAACGTATATATATATCTTTGACTGTCGGGGCGCACTACACACCAAAATTTCACATACACACGTGGTCAGTTGGCTCGATGGAAAACAACAATGTACGCCTCGGGCGAAGCGTTGATCAGCATCTCGGTTTCCTGGTCCGGTTAGAACGTTGGGCGCCACCATGACAATCCCCCATGTCGTGTGGTATTCATTGTGTTGAAATGGGAAGAGGCCTTTTCATCAAGCTGGAACGGGGGCTATTTGAGGGACAGCCTACGTTCCACAACACAAGGGGTCACTTAAATAAAACAACACAACATCCATTATCGTTACAGAAAGTGGCTTACGGACTAAAGGAGGGAAAACAGGCTTTCCCCTGACTCCACGTGTACACATCTTTCCCCGGTAGAGATCCAGGCAGAAGCTGCGAGTGGAACGAAAGCTCCTCGCTTTCTTCTAAAAAGAATGCAGGTGGTGCCCCCTGGCTGCCACTTCAATCATCAAGGGAAGGCAGGGTTTAAATGTAGCTGTTACAA